>JAQNBH010000009.1:40443606-40461106 GCA_028752905.1 Cladorhizidae sp. MBARI D1340-BT2 | reverse complement strand
GGTGATCACATGATTAACACATGACCAACCATTGTTAACTGGCATTAAATGATCACACGATTACCACATGACCAACCATTGTTAACTGGCATTAAATGTTGTGCATAGTACGCGGGCTGTCTGAGAGTCATGGGTTCTCCAATTCCATCATCGGCACTGCATCGAGCCACACCCTCTGCATGCCAACCATAGGCAATGCCGAGTCCGTGCCCAAGTACTCTCGACTGTTGGCCTATTCGCATGGTGGGAGGGGCCTGGACGTTGGCGGCGCTGGACAAGTGTTTGCTGCCCACAAGAAAAACAAGTTGATTAACCCTTTTGACCCTCTCAAGGTACACGGGGAGCTGGCATCCTATCACCGTCGCTGGGTCCACGCCTTTCCTCGCGACAAGCACGGACTGGCCTTCCAGGCTCACCATGCGATTTCCTTGGTGGAGGAAGAGGAAGCGACGGAGGAGAGAGAGGGCGCAGAGACATTGTCTGTCAGTGGTAGCAATTTTAGCCTCGCGAGGAATACCTCTGTGGGGAGTTTCAATGTGGCGAGTTATACAATTATAGATGGTAAAGGGTCATTACATTCGGAAGCTCAGGAGTTTCGCAATCTCTCACAAGATGGCAGCAGGAGTCGTTTCATCAGTGGGAGTAGCAGTTTGGGTGAGGTGCTGCTTCCGACGAGCACGGGGTCTGGGAGTGCAGGGTCTCACGAGGAACCGGGCAGCAACAACCAGAGTGGATCTTGTAAAGCTAACAACGCCACTCGTAGCCCGTATCCTCGTGGCATGCACACACAGTCCGCCAAGTGGGACGATTACGGGGCCGGTCCGGAGACTCTGAGCAAGTCTGCGGAGGCTGTGCATCCGATGCGACCGGTCTGGTGCAAGCGGAGGAAGAAGCTGAGCGCCGCGGAGAGGCGTATGTCTGATACAAGTGGCAGAGTTGTGGAAGACTTCACTTCGGTCCAGCGGACGGGCGTAGACTGGAAGTCTCTGATAGAGCCAGCCTGTCTGCCGATAACTATCGACTTCTTTCCTTCTGAGGCCAAGCTGGATCAGGATTACTACCAATCTCCTTCCAAGCTAATCGTCAGCTCTTATGACAACGAGTTTGACACTGCTTCTGGATCACGGTATGTCATGTGACTATCACATGCATTGTGAGACTGGGAAATGTTATATGGTGTGATGGGTGACTATCATGTGGTGTGGTATGTGACGGTCACATGACGTTATGTGCGGTGTATTGTGTGACTGACATGGTGTGGTGTGTGACTGTGACATGGTTTACTCTGTGATTGTCACATGGTGTGCTGTGTGACTATCACATGGCATGCAGGACTCTCACATGATGTAATGTGTGACTATCACATGATTTATCTCGCCCGGCAGGAATCCTTGCCCGTGGATAGCAGATCACCAAAAAGTGGACACATTTCAAGCGTTCACGGAAATGATCTCGCAGAGATTATCACAGGTACATCTTAACAACAACAACAACAACAATTTAGTCCTCACATAATTAATTAAATGTTGTCTTTCTGTTTTCATTATTCTCGGGCCTTCAAGGGCTGAGAGGTTTGTGGACTAGGAGTACCCCCCCCCCCCCCTCCCCCTGGAGCCAGTGACGGCCTCGGCTTTGGTCTTAAAGATTGTTTAAATGTTGCTAGGAACCATCATCACAGCACTTGGCACTGTCATCCATTTAGTTTAGGGATATACCTATGTCTGCGTCTTTCCATGGTGGCCAGTGGTACATGTAGCTCATAAGTTGTGCGTCATGGCAACATCACCAACCATGGCTACGTTAGAGCTCAGATAAGCAAGCAGTTTGCTAGCGAAGATGAATCCCAGGAGCCAATGGCGGGCTCGGACTTGGTCTCAGAGATCGTTTACACGTTGCCACTAGTTCTCAACGGGTTTCTCTTGAGGCAGTGCATGTAGTCCTCTGCAGGAACTAGAAGGGAGGCAGTGCATGTAGTCCTCTGCAGGAACTAGAAGGGAGGCAGTGCGTGTAGTCTCTGAAGGAACTAGAAGGGAGGCAGTGCATGTAGTCCTCTGCAGGAACTAGAAGGGAGGCAGTGCCTGTAGTCCTCTGCAGGAACTAGAAGGGAGGCAGTGCCTGTAGTCCTCTGCAGGAACTAGAAGGGAGGCAGTGCGTGTAGTCCTCTGCAGGAACTAGAAGGGAGGCGGTGCGTGTAGCCCTCTGCAGGAACTAGAAGGGAGGCAGTGCGTGTAGTCTCTGAAGGAACTAGAAGGGAGGCAGTGCATGTAGTCCTCTGCAGGAACTAGAAGGGAGGCAGTGCCTGTAGTCCTCTGCAGGAACTAGAAGGGAGGCAGTGCCTGTAGTCCTCTGCAGGAACTAGAAGGGAGGCAGTGCGTGTAGTCCTCTGCAGGAACTAGAAGGGAGGCGGTGCGTGTAGCCCTCTGCAGGAACTAGAAGGGAGGCGGTGCGTGTAGCCCTCTGCAGGAACTAGAAGGGAGGCAGTGCGTGTAGTCCTCTGCAGGAACTAGAAGGGAGGCAGTGCGTGTAGTCCTCTGCAGGAACTAGAAGGGAGGCGGTGCGTGTAGCCCTCTGCAGGAACTAGAAGGGAGGCAGTGCGTGTAGTCCTCTGCAGGAACTAGAAGGGAGGCAGTGCCTCTGCAGGAACTAGAAGGGAGGCAGTGCATGTAGTCCTCTGCAGGAACTAGAAGGGAGGCAGTGCCTCTGCAGGAACTAGAAGGGAGGCAGTGCATGTAGTCCTCTGCAGGAACTAGAAGGGAGGCAGTGCGTGTAGTCCTCTGCAGGAACTAGAAGGGAGGCAGTGCGTGTAGCCCTCTGCAGGAACTAGAAGGGAGGCAGTGCGTGTAGTCCTCTGCAGGAACTAGAAGGGAGGCAGTGCGTGTAGTCCTCTGCAGGAACTGGAAGGGAGGCAGTGCCTGTAGCCCTCTGCAGGAACTAGAAGGGAGGCAGTGCCTGTAGTCCTCTGCAGGAACTAGAAGGGAGGCAGTGCGTGTAGTCCTCTGCAGGAACTAGAAGGGAGGCAGTGCCTGTAGTCCTCTGCAGGAACTAGAAGGGAGGCAGTGCGTGTAGTCCTCTGCAGGAACTAGAAGGGAGGCGGTGCGTGCAGCCCTCTGCAGGAACTAGAAGGGAGGCAGTGCGTGTAGTCCTCTGCAGGAACTAGAAGGGAGGCAGTGCCTGTAGTCCTCTGCAGGAACTAGAAGGGAGGCAGTGCGTGTAGTCCTCTGCAGGAACTAGAAGGGGGAAAAAGGGGGGTGGGGGGGGGGGGGGGTGGATAGAGAAGGCCCAGAGAAACTTTTGAGACCTTACTCTTTCTAAAGGCTACTTATGTAGCTCTGTAGACAGAGAATAAGGGGAAAGTTCTGATGTGTTGACAAGCATGGAGGAGACTGTTTAACAACAAGAGACTGTGGTGAGTAGAAATGTTTAAGCCTCTGACTGCGTGTCCCTCCTCTGGAGGTGGTGTGCGTCAATGAGGTAGGTGTGTGTGGAGCAGGTCTAATGCAACCTGCTTTGGTTCAGGCCTGAGGTGACGCTCATTCATTGGAAACAGGTTTTAAACATTGCCCACCTAGCCACTTGCATAGCAACCTATGCACATGTAAGCAGCTAACTAGCTTCCAGCTAGGAGACCTTGCTTCTTCTCTGATGGTTTTGTTGTTGCTGTTGTTGTTGCTGTGGTTGTTGCTGGCATTGTTGCTGGTGTTGTTGCTGGCATTGTTGTTGTTGGTGTTGTTGCTGGCATTTTTGCTGGCATTGTTGTTGCTGGTGTTGTTGCTGGCGTTCTTGTTGTTGGTGTTGTTGTTGCTGGAATTGTTGTTGCTGGAATTGTTGTTGCTGGAATTGTTGTTGTTGGTGTTGTTGCTGGCATTGTTGTTTCTGGTGTTGTTGCTGGAATTGTTGTTGTTGGTGTTGTTGCTGGCATTGTTGTTGCTGCTGGTGTTGTTGTTGGTGTTGTTTTTACATGTACTTCTAGATAAGGAGAAGCCATGGTTAGTGGTGGGGGAGGGGCAAACTAAACCACACCCTCATTGCTTGGCTTCAATTTGCATGTTTTTAATTATATACTAATATTTGTTACTATTCCAGTGGCTTTAATGTGATGCATTTGTTTGTTTGTTTGTTGTTGTTGTCCTGTGAAGGGTTTCCAGTTAATCTTTGACGCTAAGGACAACGCAGAACACCCCGCGACCGGAGGGTTACGCTGGTCGTCGGGAAAGAGCGCAAGCCGTCAAAACAGTGTGTTTGCCCTGCACAAAGCCCTCACCGAGCTAAAAGAAATCCTGTCGAAGAAGACAGCAACCAAGAGCAAGGGAATGATACACAGGTTGAGCCAGGAGATCAGCGTCAAGCTGAGCTTGGGGAAGGTCTTCCAGAAGCTGAACCTCGTCTACCCGGACATGTTCATCACCATCTACAAGCAAAAGCTCCAGTACCACCCCAAGCCATTCAAGTACACTTACCAGCTGTGTGGGGCGTGGCCTCTGACAGAAGACCACACCCAAGACCACTCCAAGGAGGACCCCTTGTTGTTGGGTCTTAGTGCCGTATTCGAGTATAGTCGCATGGAAGACTACAACTGGAATTACTTGGACCAGCACATCTGTGGACATTCTGAATTCGAAGCTTTGCAGGAGGTAAGTGCCAATACTGTCGCTGAAACCAAATCACATGGAGCCAGTAGAAAGAACAGCTCTGTCATTATTCCCCCCGCCCCCCTTTTTCCCCTTCAAACTTGGATTCTGTTGGTTTGTCTGTGTGCTGGGTACTCAAGGTCCCCAGTTCGATCCTGCGTGGAATTATTCTTCCTCCCCCTACAAACATGGTGAAATGCTGTGGTAACAGTTTTGACCAAAAAAAGGGGGGGGGGGGAGAGGTCAGTAACCATAATGGATAGCTATAGCCTGTCTCCAGTGTGTCCATGCGTGCATATGTGCGTGCGTGCATGTGTTGTGTATTTGTTTGTTTGGTTATGGGCCTCTGGATGCCAGGCCAGCTTGAAGGCTCTTGCAGAGGGTAGCTCAGATAGTGTAAATATGTATGAATGTAATATTTGTCTGCACTAAAGATTGTGACAGTCACTTCTACCATATTGTGTTGCTGCAAATATTGCCTTAGCAGATGTCACCGTGTCTGAGGAATGACTGTCAGTCCAGTGGGCCGGGATTGTATAGCACTAGTTTGCTCAGTAGGCAATTATGACTCGGCCTATTTCAGATGGATCATGGTCACGCTAATCCGTGTATATCCAGAATCCAGAACTGCCGCAACCTTTCCTAGGATATGCTGGGATTACTGTGACTCTTGTGATGATGCTGTCCATGGTGATAGACACCCCAGGCACTGCCTCAAGCATCCCAGGTGTGGTCTAGGAGAGGCTGTGTCAGTGATGGACACCCCAGGCACTGCCTCAAGCATCCCAGGTGTGGTCTAGGAGAGGCTGTACCTGGTGATGGATACCCCAGGCACTCCATGTACACCTAAAAAAAACTATGGGGGATGGCATGGCTTGATCTAGGCATCCAGTAGCTGAAGTAGAGCTTAGGCACCCAGTAACTGGGGTCCCCTGAAGCAGAGCTTAGGCAACCAGTAGCTTAGGCACTGGGGTCCCCTGAAGCAGAGCTTAGGCATCCAGTAGCTGGGCTTCCAAGCAGAGCTTAGGCACCCAGTAGCTGGGGTCCCCTGAAGCAGACCTTAGGCACCCAGTAGCGTAGGCACCCAGTAGCTGGGCTTCCAAGCAGAGCTTAGGCACCCAGTAGCTGGGGTCCCCTGAAGCAGAGCTTAGGCACCCAGTAGCTGGGCTTCCCTGAAGCAGAGCTTAGGCATCCAGTAGCTGGGCTTCCAAGCAGAGCTTAGGCACCCAGTAGCTGGGCTCCCCTGAAGCAGAGATTAGGCACCCAGTAGCTGGGCTTCCCTGAAGCTGAGCCTAGGCATCCAGTAGCTCAGCTGGGCTTCCAAATTAGCCACCCAGTAGCTGGGCTTCCCTGACTTCAGCAGAGCTTAGGCACCCAGTAGCTTACGCACCCAGTAGCTGGGGTCCCCTGAAGCAGAGCTTAGGCATCCAGTAGCTGGGCTTCCAAGCAGAGCTTAGGCACCCAGTAGCTGGGGTCCCCTGAAGCAGAGCTTAGGCACCCAGTAGCTGGGCTCCCAAGAAGCAGAGCTTAGGCACCCGGGGTCCCCTGAAGCAGAGCTTAGGCACCCAGTAGCTGGGCTCCCCTGAAGCAGAGCTTAGGCATCCAGTAGCTGGGCTTCCCTGAAGCAGAGCTTAGGCACCCAGTAGCTGGGCTCCCCTGAAGCAGAGCTTAGGCACCCAGTAGCTGGGGTCCCCTGAAGCAGAGCTTATTAGTCGTTGCACTCTATTTAAGTGGAATACTGGCGTTAGCCCCAACCCCAAAAGAAGGACAAAGGACAATTATTTTGACCATTCTATTCATGTGTTCTTGTTTATAGTGCTTAAGACTAATAACTTACAAATAGAAAACATTTAAAATATTATTTTAATTTTTGGTGAAATTTGCTTCCAGGAACTCAGTGAGTGTATAGGCTGCCAAAGGTTCAGGAACTCAGCGTTCAAAGGGTTAAGAGGCACTGCTCTTATATAAAAACTGTGATTAGTATATATTGTGTGTAGATGTATAGCTCTTCCTGTTGATATTGTGTGTAGATATTAGCTCTTCCTGTTGATATTGTGTGTGGATATTAGCTCTTCCTGTTGATATTGTGTGTAGATATTAGCTCTTACTGTTGATATTGTGTGTGGATATTAGCTCTTCCTGTTGATATTGTTGTGCTTGCTTGTTAGTTGACTTCCAATGTTATATCTTTAAATCAGCTTTTTGGTTTCCTTGCCAACATTCCAACCAAATGCCTCGGCCCTCATCGACAAATTTGAGTTATTGTTATCTAGATAAATAATCCACAATTACTTAGAGAATGGAACTCGAATCCTGTCCTTAAATTCAGTGTGGATATTAGCTCTTCCTGTTGATATTGTGTGGATATTAGCTCTTCCTGTTGATATTGTGTGGATATTAGCTCTTCCTGTTGATATTGTGTGGATATTAGCTCTTCCTGTTGATATTGTGTGTAGATATTTATCTCTTCCTGTTGATATTGTGTGGATATTAGCTCTTCCTGTTGATATTGTGTGTAGATATTAGCTCTTCCTGTTGATATTGTGTGTAGATATTAGCTCTTCCTGTTGATATTGTGTGTCGATATTAGCTCTTCCTGTTGATATTGTGTGTAGATATTTATCTCTTCCTGTTGATATTGTGTGTAGATATTAGCTCTTCCTGTTGATATTGTGTGTAGATATTTATCTCTTCCTGTTGATATTGTGTGTAGATATTAGCTCTTCCTGTTGCTATTGTGTGTAGATATTAGCTCTTCCTGTTGATATTGTGTGTAGATATTAGCTCTTCCTGTTGATGTGTAGATATTAGCTCTTCCTGTTGATATTGTGTGTAGATATTAGCTCTTCCTGTTGCTATTGTGTGTAGATATTAGCTCTTCCTGTTGATATTGTGTGTAGATATTAGCTCTTCCTGTTGATGTGTAGATATTAGCTCTTCCTGTTGATATTGTGTGTAGATATTAGCTCTTCCTGTTGATGTGTAGATATTAGCTCTTCCTGTTGGCTGCTGTTTGGTTTGCCTAACAGATTACGAATCCTTTCACTTAGCACGCACCTTGACTTCACTAGCACGCACCTTGACTTCACTAGCACGCACCTTGACTTCACTAGCACGCACCTTGACTTCACTAGCATGCGCCTTGACTTCACTAGCACGCAGCTTGACTTCACTAGCACGCACCTTGACTTCACTAGCACGCACCTTGACTTCACCAGCACGCACCTTGACTTCACTAGCACGCGCCTTGACTTCACTAGCACGCACCTTGACTTCACTAGCATGTGCCTTGACTTCACTAGCACGCACCTTGACTTCACTAGCACGCACCTTGACTTCACTAGCACGCACCTTGACTTCACTAGCACGCACCTTGACTTCACTAGCACGCACCTTGACTTCACTAGCACGCACCTTGACTTCACTAGCATGTGCCTTGACTTCACTAGCATGCACCTTGACTTCACTAGCACGCACCTTGACTTCACTAGCACGCACCTTGACTTCACTAGCACGCACCTTGACTTCACTAGCACGCACCTCGACTTCATTAGCACGCACCTTGACTTCACTAGCACGCACCTTGACTTCACTAGCACGCACCTTGACTTCACTAGCATGTGCCTTGACTTCACTAGCATGCGCCTTGACTTCACTAGCATGTGCCTTGACTTCACTAGCATGCACCTTGACTTCACTAGCACGCACCTTGACTTCACTAGCACGCACCTTGATTTCACTAGCATGCGCCTTGACTTCACTAGCACACACCTTGACTTCACTAGCACGCACCTTGACTTCACTAGCACGCACCTTGACTTCACCAGCACGCACCTTGACTTCACTAGCACGCACCTTGACTTCACTAGCACGCACCTTGACTTCACTAGCACGCACCTTGACTTCACTAGCACGCACCTTGACTTCACTAGCATGTGCCTTGACTTCACTAGCACGCACCTTGACTTCACTAGAACGCACCTTGACTTCACTAGCATGTGCCTTGACTTCACTAGCACGCACCTTGACTTCACTAGCACGCACCTTGACTTCACTAGCACGCACCTTGACTTCACTAGCACGCACCTTGACTTCACTAGCATGTGCCTTGACTTCACTAGCACGCACCTTGACTTCACTAGCACGCACCTTGACTTCACTAGCACGCACCTTGACTTCACTAGCACGCACCTTGACTTCACTAGCACGCACCTTGACTTCACTAGCATGTGCCTTGACTTCACTAGCACGCACCTTGACTTCACTAGCACGCACCTTGACTTCACTAGCATGTGCCTTGACTTCACTAGCACGCACCTTGACTTCACTAGCACGCACCTTGACTTCACTAGCACGCACCTTGACTTCACTAGCACGCACCTTGACTTCACTAGCATGCGCCTTGACTTCACTAGCACGCACCTTGACTTCACTAGCACGCACCTTGACTTCACTAGCACGCACCTTGACTTCACTAGCACGCACCTTGACTTCACTAGCATGTGCTTCACTAGCACGCACCTTGACTTCACTAGCACGCACCTTGACTTCACTAGCACGCACCTTGACTTCACTAGCATGTGCCTTGACTTCACTAGTTGACTTCACTAGCACGCACCTTGACTTCACTAGCACGCACCTTGACTTCACTAGCACGCACCTTGACTTCACTAGCACGCACCTTGACTTCACTAGCACGCACCTTGACTTCACTAGCACGCACCTTGACTTCACTAGCACGCACCTTGACTTCACTAGCACGCACCTTGACTTCACTAGCACGCACCTTGACTTCACTAGCACGCACCTTGACTTCACTAGCATGCGCCTTGACATCACTAGTACGCACCTTGACTTCACTAGCACGCACCTTGACTTCACTAGCATGTGCCTTGACTTCACTAGCATGCGCCTTGACTTCACTAGCATGCACCTTGACATCACTAGCATGTGCCTTGACTTCACTAGCACGCACCTTGACTTCACTAGCACGCACCTTGACTTCACTAGCATGTGCCTTGACTTCACTAGCATGCGCCTTGACTTCACTAGCATGCACCTTGACATCACTAGCATGTGCCTTGACTTCACTAGCACGCACCTTGACTTCACTAGCATGTGCCTTGACTTCACTAGCATGCGCCTTGACTTCACTAGCACGCACCTTGACTTCACTAGCATGCACCTTGACTTCACTAGCACGCACCTTGACTTCACTAGCATGTGCCTTGACTTGCATGCATCGACGTATCAGCAAAATTCCCCCCTGTGTTTCTAGCCAATAACCTTGGCTGTCCTTGCTCAGCGGGGAAAAATTTAAATTCTTCTTCGTCCTCTTGAAGTCTCACAGGTACTGGCGGTGTCGCTACCTCCTCCTTCCTTCATCCCCTCTTCCTTCGCTGACTTCCAGAGGACAGCAGTCCGATGAGGAGAGGGAAAGTGCGATGGTGAGAGAAAAAGCACTTGTCTCAAACTTCGTACGCTTCCTGGAGTGTCTGAATCATGTCAAGCGAGCACAGAGTGTTGCTTCTAGTGTTGCTTCTAGTGTTGCTTCTAGCGTTGCTTCAACTCCTCATCATCAGAGTGGCAGCAAACATTTTGTACGTGAGAAGTAGTGTGTGTGAGAACTGGTGTGTATGTGGGAAGTGGTGTTTGTTGTGTGTGTGTGTGTGAGAAGTGGTGTGTGAGAAGTGATGTGTGTGTGTGAGAAGTGATGTGTGTGTGAGAAGTGGTGTGTGAGAAGTGATGTGTGTGTGAGAAGTGGTGTGTGAGAAGTGGTTTGTGTGTATGTGTGTGAAGTGGTGTGTGTGTGAGAAGTGATGTGTGTGTGAGAGAGAGAAGTGGTGTGTGTGAGAAGTGGTGTGTGTGTGTGTATTAGAAGTTCTGTGTGTGTGAGGTATATATGGATGTGCATACATGTAGGTGTGTGTGAGGTGATGGTGTGCATTTGAGGTGTGTGTGTGTGATATATGCTGTATATAGTATGTATGAGTATGTGAAGTGTGTACGAAGTGTGCATGTGGTGTGTGAGAGGTTATATCGTGTGTGTGAGATATGGTGTGTGTGTGAGTGAGTGAGATGGCATGGGTGAGGTTATATGGTGTGTGTAAGTGTATGAGAGTGTACAGTGTGTGTGAGGGTGTGAGATATGGTGTGTGAGTGTACAGTATATGAGTATATGTGAGATAGTGTGTGAGGTGTATATAGTGTGTACGACACTTTGCTAGCAACTCAAACAAATAGACTACACGACAACAAGCAAGCTAGCAACACAAACAAATAGACTACACGACACAAGCATGCTAGCAACACAAACAAATAGACTACACGACACAAGCATGCTAGCAACACAAACAAATAGACTACACGACAACAAGCAAGCTAGCAACACAAACAATTAGACTACACGACAACAAGCATGCTAGCAACACAAACAAACAAGTTCTGGCTTTCTGTTGGGCATTGTATCTGGGACTTCATCATTTCACGAATAATAGATATACTGTCTCCTTTTAGAAGCGGACACAGTCCGTTATCTCAACTAACTCCATGATGCACGCTAGGGGCATCTCCGGCCGCACCATCTCCACGTTGATGCCCTCCTCTTCTATCCTAGACCATCACATAATGACGGAGTCCCAGGGTCAGGGAACCATGTCTCTCCAGTCTCCATTTGTAACCAAACTCCAGAGTAGACGCTCTGAACCCCAGATTACTGGAGAGGGACGAGTGTGGGGTCAGTCGTCTGCTTCTAAGTCCATCGCTACTCCGCACCACCAGCACCTCAACCTGCATCACCACCATCATCAACAACACCACGATGGAGCAGGAACTCTTGCTGAGTCGAGGGGCTCTTCTCCTTTGGAAGAAAGACCGCAGCTTCCGGGAGCAGAGAAGGGGAAGAGTGATTCATGCGACCCCTCTCCAACCCCTCCTCCTTCGTCTGCATTGTCGCATCGAGCATCTCCGTACGTGCGGCTGGGAGCAGCTGTGAGTCCTCAAGTCTTGCGTCGGAAGATAAGTTGGGAGAGCTTGCTGGTAGCTAGCCCTACGCAAGAGGCAAAGGATGCATCACGTGGCGGCAGGAGGGAGACGATCATCGGAGGTACTGGACGGGATAGCTCTTCCTCCCACATCTGCTACATTTCCAGAGGGAGTTCTGTACAAAGAATAGAGGTGGACTCTAATAAGAGTGAGGCATCTCCTGCTCCGTCTAAGATGGAGAAGTCACCAGAGATAGTTGTCGATGACGTCTCGCTCAGCACCGGCTCGTTTGATGTGAGCATTCAACTCCTCACGGCTTCTTCTCCGATCGAGATCATTCTCAGGGCCATGGAGGATGTAGAGTATGTGAGAAGGGGGAGGGGGGGAGGATAAGGGGATGTGTAATAATCTGGTGTCATATTTTAATTTCCTTTCCCTTTTATTAATTAATAAAAATTTGATGTTGTTAGTATTAATAGTAGTAGTAGTAGTGGTAGTATTGCTGTGATGATTTGAAACCCCTAAGTTGTAAATAATTCAGACCCTTTAGCTAATAAAGAGGACCTTTCGTGGTCCACCCTCCTCACTATAAAGCATACTTGGTCATCCTCTGATGGTGGGGAACATTCGTGGTTCACCCTCCCCACTATAAAGCATACTTGGTCATCCTCTGATGGTGGGGAACATTCGTGGTTCACCCTCCCCACTATAAAGCATACTTGGTCATCCTCTGATGGTGGGGAACATTCGTGGTTCATCCTCCCCACTATAAAGCATACTTGGTCATCCTCTGATGGTGGGGAACATTCGTGGTTCACCCTCCCCACTATAAAGCATATTTGGTCATCCTCTGATGGTGGGGAACATTCGTGGTTCACCCTCTCTACTATAAAGCACACTTGGTCATCCTCTGATGGTGGGAAACATTCGTGGTTCACCCTCCCCACTATAAAGCATACTTGGTCATCCTCTGATGGTGGGGAACATTCGTGGTTCACCCTCCCCACTATAAAGCATACTTGGTCATCCTCTGATGGTGGGGAACATTCGTGGTTCACCCTCCCCACTATAAAGCATACTTGGTCATCCTCTGATGGTGGGGAACATTCGTGGTTCACCCTCCCCACTATAAAGCATACTTGGTCATCCTCTGATGGTGGGGAACATTCGTGGTTCATCCTCCCCACTATACAAGCATACTTGGTCATCCTCTGATGGTGGGGAACATTCGTGGTTCACCCTCCCCACTATAAAGCATATTTGGTCATCCTCTGATGGTGGGGAACATTCGTGGTTCACCCTCTCTACTATAAAGCACACTTGGTCATCCTCTGATGGTGGGGAACATTCGTGGTTCACCCTCCCCACTATAAAGCATACTTAGCCCTCCTCACATTTGGATATCACATCTACACATTTATCCAGCTGCCAGTGATGGGGGGAATATCCACTCTCAACACAAGTGTGTGCGAGGGGAGGGGGATAGTGTATTGGGCATGCCCAATGTTGCGCCTGGTTTGTCTGCACTTTTGAAGCAGCGAGGGCACTAGTCCATAGTCAAGCTAAGCTCCAGGGTGGAGTACCTCCTTCCTTGATCCCCTCGCCTAGGAGAGAGTTGTCGTTTGTTCGGGTCCGCATGCCTGGAGGATGAGTCATACATCCTCTCCCCACGTCCAGGAGAGCGATGTATGTGGGCTCTTGTGCTAGATGTGTGTGTGTGTGGGGGGGGGGGGGGGGGGGGGGGGGGGGGGGAGGGGTGTCAAGGCTGTGGTGGAGGGTGAGGCTGAGGAGCTTGCATTGTGAGGCAGTGAGACACGTGCTCTGGAAACCAGTCGAAATAAGATTGCTTGAGGTTTGGGGGAAGTCTGTGGGAAATGTGTGTGTGTGTGTGTGTTCTTAGACAGCGTGTGGTGGACAATGGCACTAACACAGTGATATTTTATCAATGAATAATCAAATTGCAGCTTCCATTATCATTTGTTCTCTCTCTATCTCCTCTCTCTCCTCTCTCTCCTCTCACTCCTCTCACTCCTCTCTCTCCTCTCTCTCCTCTCTCTCCTCTCTCTCCTCTCTCTCCTCTCTCTCTCCTCTCTCTCCTCTCTCTCCTCTCTCTCCTCTCTCTCTCCTCTCTCTCCTCTCTCTCCTCTCTCTCCTCTCTCTCCTCTCTCTCCTCTCTCTCCTCTCTCTCTCTCCCAGTGAAGGGCTTGACTTCCTAGCCCCTCATGCTGGACTCACCAGCTCCTCCTGCTTTGTTGCCATGGAGGCAGTGTCGTGGTGCATAGAGAATATTGGAGAAGTGAACAGCAGATTTGAGGCTGTCAAGATTTTGCAGGTACATATTAACTTCTTCATAACACATTACACCGGTCCCCACGGAGTTTCAACCTGCCCAGTGTGGCGTTGGTCCAGTGTGTCCCCACGGAGTCTCAACCTGTCCAGTGTGACGTTGGTCCAGTGTGTGTCCCCACGGAGTCTCAACCTTCCCAGTGTGACGTTGGTCCAGTGTGTGTCCCCACGGAGTCTCAACCTGCCTAGTGTGACGTTGGTCCAGTGCCTGTCCCCACGGAGTCTCAACCTGCCTAGTGTGACGTTGGTCCAGTGTGTGTCCCCACGGAGTCTCAACCTGCCAAGTGTGACGGTCCAGTGTGTGTCCCCCTAGAGCTATTGTCAACCTACTTCAACCTGCCTCAATCCAGTGTGGTGTTGGTCCAGTGTGTGTCCCCATAGAGCTATTGTCAACCTACTTCAACATGCCTCCACCCAGTGTGATGTGTGATGTTGATCCAGTGTGTGTCCCCATAGGCCTCAACTCAGTGCAATGTTGATCCAGTGTAATATTGATGATGTCATATTGACCCAGAGTGGTGTTGCTCCAGTGTGATGTTGATGTAATTAATTAATCCAATGTAATGTTGATCAGCATGATATTGATGCAATGCTGATTCAGCACGATGTTGATGCGATTTTAATCCAGTGTAATGACGATGAAATATTGATCGTCATGATTTGATGTGATGTTGCTCCAGTCTGGTGTTGTTGTGATGTTGCTCCAGTCTAGTGTTGTTATGATGTTGCTCCAGTCTAGTGTTGTTGTGATGTTGCTCCAGTCTGGTGTTGTTATGATGTTGCTACAGTCTGGTGTTGTTGTGATGTTGCTCCAGTCTAGTGTTGTTATGATGTTGCTACAGTCTGGTGTTGTTGTGATGTTGCTCCAGTCTGGTGTTGTGATGTTGCTCCAGTCTAGTGTTGATGTGATGTTGCTCCAGTCTGGTGTTGTTGTGATGTTGCTGCAGTCTGGTGTTGTAGTGATGTTGCTCCAGTCTGGTGTTGTTGTGATGTTGCTCCAGTCTGGTGTTGTTGTGATGTTGCTCCAGTCTGGTGTTGTTGTGATGTTGCTCCAGTCTGGTGTTGTTGTGATGTTGCTCCAGTCTAGTGTTGTTGTGATGTTGCTCCAGTCTGGTGTTGTTGTGATGTTGCTCCAGTCTGGTGTTGTTGTGATGTTGCTCCAGTCTAGTGTTGTTATGATGTTGCTCCAGTCTAGTGTTGATGTGATGTTGCTCCAGTCTGGTGTTGTTGTGATGTTGCTCCAGTCTGGTGTTGTTGTGATGTTGCTCCAGTCTGGTGTTGTTGTGATGTTGCTCCAGTCTGGTGTTGTTGTGATGTTGCTCCAGTCTGGTGTTGTTGTGATGTTGCTCCAGTCTAGTGTTGTTGTGATGTTGCTCCAGTCTGGTGTTGTTGTGATGTTGCTCCAGTCTGGTGTTGTAGTGATGTTGCTCCAGTCTGGTGTTGTTGTGATGTTGCTCCAGTCTGGTGTTGTTGTGATGTTGCTCCAGTCTGGTGTTGTTGTGATGTTGCTCCAGTCTAGTGTTATGATGTTGCTCCAGTCTAGTGTTGATGTGATGTTGCTCCAGTCTGGTGTTGTTGTGATGTTGCTCCAGTCTGGTGTTGTTGTGATTTGCTCCAGTCTATGATGTTGCTCCAGTCTGGTGTTGTTGTGATGTTGCTCCAGTCTGGTGTTGTTGTGATGTTGCTCCAGTCTGGTGTTGTTGTGATGTTGCTCCAGTCTAGTGTTGTTATGATGTTGCTCCAGTCTAGTGTTGATGTGATGTTGCTCCAGTCTGGTGTTGTTGTGATGTTGCTCCAGTCTGGTGTTGTTGTGATGTTGCTCTAGTCTGGTGTTGTTGTGATGTTGCTCCATTCTAGTGTTGTTGTGATGTTGCTCCATTCTAGTGTTGTTGTGATGTTGCTCCATTCTAGTGTTGTTGTGATGTTGCTCCAGTCTGGTGTTGTTGTGATGTTGCTCCAGTCTGGTGTTGTTATGATGTTGCTCCAATCTAGTGTTGTTGTGATGTTGCTCCAGTCTAGTGTTGTTGTGATGTTGCTCCAGTCTGGTGTTGTTGTGATGTTGCTCCAGTCTAGTGTTGTTGTGATGTTGCTCCAGTCTGGTGTTGTTGTGATGTTGCTCCAGTCTGGTGTTGTTGTGATTTTGCTCCAGTCTAGTGTTGTTATGATGTTGCTCCAGTCTAGTGTTGTTGTGATGTTGCTCCAGTCTGGTGTTGTTGATGTTGCTCCAGTCTAGTGTTGTTGTGATGTTGCTCCATTCTAGTGTTGTTGTGATGTTGCTCCATTCTAGTGTTGTTGTGATGTTGCTCCAGTCTGGTGTTGTTATGATGTTGCTCCATCTAGTGTTGTTGTGATGTTGCTCCAGTCTAGTATTGTTGTGATGTTGCTCCAGTCTGGTGTTGTGATGTTGCTCCAGTCTGGTGTTGTTGTGATGTTGCTCCAGTGTAGTGTTGTTGTGATGTTGCTCCAGTCTAGTGTTGTAGTGATGTTGCTCCAGTCTGGTGTTGTTGTGATGTTGCTCCAGTCTAGTGTTGTAGTGATGTTGCTCCAGTCTGGTGTTGTTATGATGTTGCTCCAGTCTGGTGTTGTTGTGATGTTGCTCCATTCTAGTGTTGTTGTGATGTTGCTCCAGTCTGGTGTTGTTGTGATGTTGCTCCAGTCTGGTGTTGTTGTGATGTTGCTCCAGTGTAGTGTTGTTGTGATGTTGCTCCAGTGTAGTGTTGTTGTGATGTTGCTCCAGTCTAGTGTTGTAGTGATGTTGCTCCAGTCTGGTGTTGTTGTGATGTTGCTCCAGTCTGGTGTTGTTATGATGTTGCTCCAGTCTAGTGTTGTTATGATGTTGCTCCAGTCTAGTGTTGTTGTGATGTTGCTCCAGTCTGGTGTTGTTGTGATGTTGCTCCAGTGTAGTGTTGTTGTGATGTTGCTCCAGTCTAGTGTTGTAGTGATGTTGCTCCAGTCTGGTGTTGTTGTGATGTTGCTCCAGTCTGGTGTTGTTATGATGTTGCTCCAATCTAGTGTTGTTGTGATGTTGCTCCAGTCTGGTGTTGTGATGTTGCTCCAATCTGGTGTTGTTGTGATGTTGCTCCAGTGTAGTGTTGTTGTGATGTTGCTCCAGTGTAGTGTTGTTGTGATGTTGCTCCAGTCTAGTGTTGTAGTGATGTTGCTCCAGTCTGGTGTTGTTGTGATGTTGCTCCAGTCTAGTGTTGTTATGATGTTGCTCCAGTCTAGTGTTGTTATGATGTTGCTCCAGTCTGGTGTTGTTATGATGTTGCTCCAGTCTAGTGTTGTTGTGATGTTGCTCCAGTCTAGTGTTGTTATGATGTTGCTCCAGTTGCTCCAGTGTAACCGCTCTAAGCGTATAATGGTTTGTGTTCAATGCTTGCCGTGTCCTGTGGTAGTGCCTGGTGCAAGAGCAGCTTGTTCTGCACGCCTCCATGGACCTCAGTATCCCTTTCCTGGATGGCTACCTCATCTACTGCATTCCTCACAGACAAAACCAAGAAGGTGGCTAATTAACCCTTACCCACTCACTCTCCATACTTCAA